>JALNQF010000380.1:0-37598 GCA_028456385.1 Ophiosphaerella korrae | reverse complement strand
AAATAATTAGATTAATACTAAAAAATATATATTTTAAGATATAGAAAGGAGATAGGACGAAATATTACTAAAAATAGGGTAAAAAAAGAGTTAAGAAAGAAATAGTCTTTATATTAAATAGAAATAAGTTTAAAAAATATTCTAATAGGCTAAAATATTCTATTCTTTTTCTACTATATTTTCCTCTTAATTATATTATTATAGCTAACTTACTAACTATTATATTACGTAAGGAAATAAATATCTAAGTATAAGGAGCTATTTAGATAGGAAGAACATTAGACCTAGAGTTTATTTAGGTCCTAATTAATTCTAGTCCTATTTGTTATACTTACTATATCTATATAATAGTTAATAAATATCTTAAAAAGTATATTAAATAACGTAAGTAATATAACTCTATTTTAGGCTGTTTTTTCATTATTATAAAAGAACTTGTTAATAGATCTTCTATCTAAGGTTCTAAAAACTAACTAGGAGACTAGAGTTAATATATTAATAAGATACTAGTAGAATTTATAAAGCTTCTACTATTATTAATTAGTTTAAGAGAAATAGTAGAAAACTCTTTCCTTATCTAGCCTATAGTCTAGGTCTAAATCCTATTAAAAACGTATAGAATTTATATAAAAACAAACTAATTAAAAGATATAAAAGACATTTTCTAATATAAACTACTTATATAGTAGTAGAATCCTTTAATATAGTAAAAAAAGAAAAAGAAGCGCTTATATTATAAGAATCTATAGAAAAATCTATATAATAAAGAAAAAAACGTTAGTAGGACTATATACTAGCTAAAAATTATTCTACTAAGTATTAATACTAATAGGTTATTGCTTATAAATATAAGTTTGTACTAAAAGTATAGTTTTATGTCTTTTACTTAATATCTACTCTTTAAATAATTAGAATTAAGTATAACTCTAATATATTAATTTAACTATATGTATCTAAATTATACTAAAAAATAATAGAAAAAGATACTAAAAATAAAAAATTATTAAGCTTTGAAGTTAGCTTAAAAAAATGTCCTCGAAACAGTTTAAATCCTAGCTCGCATCCGCTTAGTAATTAAAAATCGTAGTACTGTAAAATATAGACCTTGATATTTTCTTTAGGATTTATATTCGCTTATATTGTTAGCTATTTTATTCGTAGAGTTATTACGAGTTGAAAACTATAACTTTTTTTTAGGCTTTTTTTTCGTGTCACCCCACTGTACTTTGAAATACAATCTTTGCTCGTTTCATAGGGTAGCTCGCATCACAGGGACGTACGTTATAGACCAATTTAGAGGTTTGGGATACTCGTACATTCAGTTTATGATAACGTTACTGTACTGTGTGTGCTCTACTATTTTCCATTAAGAGAAGTAACGCCTAACCTGAGTGGTTCAAGGCGCACAGCCACACTGCTGACGGAGATGACTGCCAAGAAAACTTATGTAATCCGCTCATCTCCTACATGTGTCAGGATCTTGCATTGTCCGCTAAGTCTCAGGTACCGACAGGGACGGTGGGTTGATGGAATCCTACTTGCCACCGCCGCCACGCTACTAATGAGGCTCGTCTATCGTTGCGGGGTGATTCGAGATGGAGTGTAGACTGGACTTCTATGGTCAAAATGTGCTTAGTTGCGGAATGTACTGCCGTGGGAGCAAGAGGCTACAGTTGAAGAAAGAAGGCAGCTTCGTTGAGAGGCGAAAAGGATACGAAATGACTTGTAATTTTTAATCCTAAAGCATAGTTATCATTCTAAAGAGAACTCCAGCCATTATTACGATAGAAGCAGGTTGAATTTCTCGTCTGTTAAAGTTACTGACAAGGGTTAAGCTCAAAGTACCGGTAATTTGTCTCTATTCGTTGTGTGTCTCGATTCCCCGTTGGTAACCTTAGTTTATATCCATCAATTTGTAATCCTTAAATCTAACGATTGTACTAGCAAAAGCTAGCTTTAGCTAGCTCTATAGCTCAAGTCGTGGGAGAAGGCGAGTGAGTTGACTGTGCTGCTATGGGCCTCGAGCGTCTGCAGGCATGCGCCGCTGCTTACATCCTATATCTTGACTATGTTGTCGTACGACCCCAACGCTAGCCGTGTCAAGTCGTGGGAGAAGGCGACTGAGTAGACGTGCTCACATCCCATATCTTGATTAATTTACTGTCAAACGACTCCACCACTAGCTGTGTCGAGAAGGCGAATGAGACAATGCGGCTATAGCCCTTGAGCTTCTGCAGGCACGCGCCACTACTTACATCCCATATCTTGACTGTTTTGTCGTACGACCCCGACGCCAGCCGTGTTGAGTCGCACGAGAAGGCCACTGAGGTGGCCCAGTCACTATGGCCCACGAGCGTCTGCAGGCACGTGCCGCTGCTTACATCCCATATCTTGACTATGCCGTCGTCACACGCTGACGCCAGCCGTGTCGAGTCGCAAGAGAAGGCTACCGAGCTGACCAAGTCACTATGGCCCACGAGCGTCTGCAGGCACGCGCCACTACTCACATCCCATATCTTGATTGTTTTGTCATACGACCCCAACGCTAGCCGTGTCGAGTCGTGGGAGAAAGACGCTGAGAGGTCCCCGCCACAGCCCTCGAGCGTCTGCAGGCACGTACCGCTACTTACATCCCATATCTTAACTATGTGGTTGTACGACTCTGATGCTAGCCGTGTCGAGTCGTGGGAGAAGGCGACTGAGTAGATAAAGTTGCTATAGCCCTCGAGCGTCTGCAGGCACGTGCCGCTACTCAGATCCCATATCTTGACTGTGTTGTCGTACGACCCTGATGCCAGCCATGTCGAGTTGTGGGAGAAGGCAAGTGGACCGATAACGCCGCTATGGCCCTCAAGCGTCTGTAGGCATGCGCCGCTACTTACATCCCATATCTTGACTATGTGGTCGAACGACGACGATGCTAGCTGTTTTGAGTCGCGGGAGAAGGCGGCTGAGCAGACTAAGTCACTATGGCCCACGAGCGTCTGCAGGCACGCACCACTACTTACATCCCATATCTTGATTGTGCGGCTGCTATATTTCGACGCATACCGTGTTGAGTCATAAGAGAAGCCAAGGAAGTTATTGTCGAAGTATTCTGCTATCCCTAGCTTTATCATAATCTACTTATTAGTTCTTCCTCTTTAAAAGGACCCTTTATCTTACTACAAGGTATTAGATTTAATAGTTACTAATTAATAACGTAAGAGTAAGAATTAAGTTAAGTTCAATTAATTGGTTAATGTAGTCATGTGAGTTAATTGTATTTATTCTAGTATTACTTTCTACTACTATTTATCCTCTCTGTTAGCGTGCCTTACGTAAGGAGACCTACTAATTCATTGTTTAACCTCAATTCATTGTACTCTAATATAGTTACCTTTGACTAGCTATACTAAGATTGTTCATAAGCTAGCTCATCTAACACGAGCTAGACTAAATATAAGTGCAGATGCAAATGCCTAAAGAGGTGTCAGATTTGCATAGTCACTCAAATACTTAGGCACATAGGGGTAAGAATTAAGTTTATTGAGTGCTCTACCTATTATCTGCCTACTAGCTGCCATTGATTAGCATCTCGCACTAGCATTGCCAGTGTTAAGGGGTAGCTGGAAGACAATAGTACTTGCCGTAGGCTACAGGAGATAGTGAAGGGATGACAGATAGTCATTCAACAGTACTACTAGTATCTAAGGGAGAATAATACTTGCTTTACTCTCTTCGCAAGTATCGAGCTTTTTATGCGCCTGTGTAGCGCATCGGCCCCGCTTTGGACTACAACTATACAACGTCATGATCTTTGGTGTATCGGCCCCGCCCCCAACTCGTACCAGAGTTCACGAGAGTCTCGAGTGGAGAACCTTCGTTACATCCTGTTAGATGAGGTGCGTGTGCCAGCGCAACAATTACGAGCTGCTGCTAGAGCTCCAGCGCGACGAGGGCTCGCACCCGACACTGCGCCGAGCTGAGATCTCAATCTCAACTCAGCTCATGGATGGAGCTTGCGAGTTGGCTCACTCGGCTGGCTCATGAGCTTTAGGTGACGTTGGAGATCGGCGATGGCGATTGATCTACGATGCTAGTATGCGACTAGTGCGATACTAGCCTCGCCCCTAACCCAACAAAGCATTAGCTCAACGGCGGAGCATCCCTTGAACAGGAGAGCAATTCAACAAGGGCGGCCTTTGTGGCACGAGAGCAATCAAAGAAACTCATAAAGGATATCAGAGGCAGCCAGAACGCAGATGATGGAGAAAACAATCAATCCACTCAATTCCTACCGAAGTGCACTCAGGTCATATGTGATCAATCTGAAATAAGGTTTTTCTGAAAGCTGCAGTATCCACCTCCAACAAGGCCCTCACATGGCCGTTACGAAAAAGTCTTTTTATCAACTTGCTATAACCCCCCTCAAATCTAACAATACCACAGTCGTTATGTTACTGATTGGCGATAGAATCCAATCGGACCGTGGAGAGCGACGTGACCGAAGCCTATCACAGTGCAACGCGCGTTGAGACCAGCAACAAGGTGTTGGATAGTGAAGAGAACTGTTACTGCGCCGAATCCGGAAACGAGGGATACTGTAATGTTCGGTATCGTGATCCCAATGCGGAAGTACTAAGCGTTCTCTCTGAAGAGCACATAGAAGATACCCATCCTAGTGAGTAGTTCCAGCAGAGCCCAGGAGGATAATACTGAAACCGCCCAAGACAGTCCGCTGGCGCAGGAAGAATCGCTCTTGGATGATGTTGACACCACAGATGGGCCGCTAGCAACACGCAAACGGATCCGCTCTGCATCGCCGGGCGTGACGACGGAAACAGACCACGAAGATCTTCAGTCGGCAAAGCGGCAAAAACCGGCCGGGCTACAGGTAGAAAACGCCATGCTAGATCCCGTACCCTCGCCCGAGTCTATGTCTTGGCCAATTCCCAGCGACCCTAATGGTAGTTCTGGGGCAAGCAATGAACAGAGGTCTGGCCCATCGGAGATGGGCAACCAAGTTGGCGACGCCGGGAGCCGAATGCGGTGCCAAAGCAGCCTTGAGGAAGAGGATGACGACGATAACACAGATTATCATGGTCTTGTCGAAGAGCGGCTCCATTCCCCAAGACGGTCTGTATTGCGCCTCGAAGGACCACAGGACGACCAATACGTCAATCTGGATGCGGGTGGGCTCGACAAAAGTGGAAATGACAGCAGTGGTGGAGGTGGAGAAGGTCGTGTTAACGAATGTTACGACCCCGAAGCCAATCAGCTCGATGGTCTGTCCCATACTCCTCGAGCGACTGACGGCGAGAAGAGATCCCGCGGTCGACCACGCACTGCCCCCAGGCGACAAAACCCGAGCACAAGGCTTTCGAAGGGATTGTGACAAGGAACGTCACCCCAGCCACAGCTACTGTATCGGCCTCAGTCTTGCTCCCCACAAGCCCCTTCTCCAGGGACAAAGGCAGGAGATGAGACCAATATTAACCATAAGCCCAACGTTGACATGTCTTATCAAGTGATCGACCTCACGCTCTGCGCTGTCCCAAACGGCTCGTCGATCGTGACAGCAGTTGTCCGTTACCCCGACTCAAAATGGCCTCTCGACCCGGCGGCCGCCCTGAGCCCCAAGTTCCTTGGCGAAGATGGCAAGGTCGTCCGCATGACCCAGCTACCGCCGGATTCATGGATACTGGGATACCGGTATGACGATAGTGCGTCAGGCCCATGTACTGGCAGAAGCTTGAATGCGAACTGGATGCGCGATTCTCATAGCGATGCTGCGAATCATGAAACGACCTCCTTAGACGATGACTGGGATGAAAAGAGCGAGAAGGGAGAGGGAAGCATAGAAACATACAGCAAACAAACATACAGCAAACAAACGCGCATACCGTGGCTAGAGTCGGACGAAATGCGTTTACTCTCATTCAGGGATACCCAGGGTATGGAGTGGAAGGAGATATATAAACGCTTCCCGGATCGGATGCCAGGCGCGGTAAAACTGCGCTACTACATGGTGCACAAGAAGGACTGGTAGCGGTATTGTGCAATAGCTCAGATAGGGGCTTAGTGAGCCGCAGATCGCTTCGTCCGTGGTCCGCTTGCACGCCAGCAGTCGCGTATGTAAGTGGCTGCGCGTCATGATGCGCACCGTGCGTTGCGGTGTGCCTAAAGCGGCTGTACCGCTAGAGGATGTGTAGTCTGTCGTACGAGAGATAGTCGTAGTTGAAGTCGCGCACCTCGCGCGGTAGGCGGGTGAAGAATAGCGGGTTGTAGGGCGGCGTCTATCTAGCGCTAGAGGTTAGTAGAGGTTGCTGGCAGGAGAGGGAGGTTAAGATTCCCTAACGGCGCGTAATTACCTGCATTAGATGATTGCGTAGGCAGTGCGCGGGCGCTACGTCAACGATAACGTGCCTAAACGTCTTAGAGGGAGGCTGCAACTAATTAAACAAAGGAGATTGCGATGTTCTACCATCCCTCACTGCGTAGCGAGAAACACCGCGTGGCGAGAAAATCAATAGGCACGGAGGAGGTGCCTTGCAAAAGTCTTTTCCTGGACCGTGCGCGTGGCGCTGTTAGTGCCTTGCCAGCGGCACGCTACTGCCCTACCAGTGCCCACAGAGATGAGATGGAATTCAAGTCTTACAACGTCAGAAACTGTCTTCATGCCTTCATACGACACTGCTACAAGAGCCCAGGCTTTGGCCTTGAAGCTTGTAGGCTACTTAAATGCTGAGATCGAAGCTATCACCGGTATCCAACTCCGAACACTCAATACTCTTGTCAGATTTTCGGGTCACAAATTGATGGGTGTCGAATTTGGGGTTGAATTGGATGTGCACAAATTTTGTTGACGCGGCAACTCAGTTCAGGATTGAAAAGATTGATTGTTCTCTGTGTGTGTTCTGTGTGATTGTGTAATTGTTCTCTAGCCCTGCGCTCTATCTATGTATCTATGGCGGGCCAGATCCTCCTAGCATGTGAGATCCTTTGTTCGTGAGGGCCGAGGCTGCCATCTTTCCGCTGCGGCGGGGTTGGCGGCTTGGCGATCGTCACGCTCGCTCATCTGACGACTCTACACCGCAAAGCGATCGCACGAGGCCTTAACCTAGCAGAAAGTAAGAAGATCCTTGACTGCCACGTTAAAGATAGCTAGTGCTCTAGCCACTCTATAAAGCAGACTAAGGATATTATTATAGAGGCACTTTTAAAGGTCTGTAAAGACAGATGTGCATAGGAGAAAACCTGCACTTAGATTATAATGTTCCTAAATCAACGCTAAATGACCGACGCGCTGGTATCCCTGCCAGACGTGATTGCCAGCCCAAATCAAAGAAGCTTACCCAGCTAGAAGAGGAGGTGATGGTTGATTATATCCTCAACCTGGATTCTCGTGGTTTTGCCCCAACTCTGGCTGCTGTGCGTGAGATGGCTGATAAGCTACTCACTCAGCGTGGAGGCAGCCCTGTCGGCATCCACTGGGCGCGCAACTTTGTCAAGCGTAAACCACGAAAAAAGAAGCGGATTCAGAAGCAAGGAGTCTTAACAAAGGGACAAGGAGAGGATATACTTGCTGAGAGAGAGGCTGTGCGGTGTCAAGTCAATGAACAGCGTCAAGATGGAGAGAGATCGGGCCTGAGTCGTCAGGCTCGCGTGCAGTAGATACTGCTTAATTTGATATATCAATATACCTACGCTACTCTACTGCGTTGTTGAGTTGTACGCTCAAACAGGTGCGCAGTGTAGTGGCCGACTCGCTTGTAAACCACGTTAGTCTAACGTGTTCCACCACTCCTCGGCCCACCCCAGTCCCCGGTCCACCTCACCAAAACCACCGCCAAGCTTTTTTTCGATCAATCATAACTCGACACTAATGCTCTTAATCGCCTTTAGGAAAAGGTAGAGTTACCCTAACTGTAGATGTTATCTACAAACACCAATTTTCGAAAGCTTACAACGCCGATTTTGGTGGAGTGGGCCGAGGACTGGTGGAACACGTTAGAATACCAGGCTTGCCTTATCCTTCGAGCTAATCCCGTGACTGCCGGGCTGTGGCTGGTGAGGCTGCGCGGCAGTCCTTTGCTTTGTGCCTGAGGGCTTTGGCTGCTGCTTGACCTGCAACTCCACCAGCGCCGGCCCTTCCCCTCTCTTCGAGCTTCATGCGTTTTTGCCAATCACAACAATTGCAACTCCTAAATCCTATGGTGTCCAAAGATTGCCCACAATTATGGTCTTTTGACTTCGATCTCGCCCAATATCGCGAAATTAAATGGAAGGCTGGAGTCGAACCCCGAAAACGCTCGCTTCCTCTCGTTGCAAGCTTCGCAAAGTCGCGATGGCGTGTTACAATCACCTTCGAAGGCTCCCTCCATTCGGATAAAGCAGTTAGCGTAAACAGAAAGCAAAGGCGCACGGATCTACATAACCTTTGTCTTTGCCTCGAATGATATCACTTCGCCCGATAGTGTCCTCCCATTAACAGCCACACCTTATGTCGGCAGCGAGTACTTCTTCGTGCTCAATGAACTGCGACTATGTGTGCGTGAAGACCCATTCCGTGTGCAATTTCCCGTCATCGATTGCAACGCACATACAACCACAGAGCTTTCTACAATCACTGCAATCCGCCAGCTCAGCGCCGGTGTACATGAGGTGTACGTTGGTAGTGGCAGGCAGCCGTATGTCTATAAGCAAGTAGACAGGCCTCTCTACAAACCTAGAGATAGCGAGGTTCTCAGCCAAGAGCTGCGGAACCTTTAGCTGTTCCATGGCACAAGGGGCATTGTACAGCTAGTGGCGGCGGTTGTCTCTTGCAATCCATATTATACTTACATAGAGACCGCAGTCTACGAGGCCTTCGAAGCATACGACTCCGATGAATCCGCGGGGTCTAATAAAACACACCAGTCCGACCAAAACACGAACGCAGCTCCCTCGACGGTTCTACGCGGCGTCCTTCTCGAATACCATCCAAATGGCACATTGGCAGATGCGCTACAGAGCTCACGAGAGACTCCACAAATAACTGGTACATGGCGAAGATAGGCACTGCAGATCGTCGAGGGCACTGTCCCGCGTTCATGAGCAGCAGATGGCACACTTGGATCTCAAGCCATCAAATATCTTGATTAGTGCAGAGAACCACGCAGTGTTGAGCGATGTTAGCGGAATCGGAGGCGTCACAAGGAACTATCTAGCACCGGAGATGCTTGATATACCAGACCCACTTGCCGAAGGCTTAGAAGCACGGACATGGAATGACATATGGGCACTTGGCAAGATGATCTTGGAGATGGGGGACGCTACATCGAATGAGATTGAAAAAGAGCAACTCTGGAGGACTGCGCGAGCCGCTATGGCGGATAAACCCTCGTTTCGTCCATCTCTTCACCACATTGTCTCCTTACTCCCAAGCAATCAAGCCTCATAAATCAACATCGTCAGGATCAAAGCCACCATCCGTGCGATCGCCTGTTTGCATCCGGAGAGATAGCATACGCCGCCAGTGGTTTTCGACTCTTCCGAGCCGCTGTCACACACCTTTTTCGCCTTCTTGGCTTCGTTGCATGGCTCCTGAAGAGATTTTGTGTAATGTCCACAAGAATGGACACGAGTCAAATATAAACACATCACGAGATTAATTTAGTCATTCATCACTGTTTTCTAATACCTGCCTGTCAAGTCATTATGCTCTGGAGAGTCCTGCGTTTTGGAGGGTGTTAATGTAATACATTCCAGCTAGATCGACAAGGCAAAGGCGTTTCTCAAGTCGAAACTTGTATGTATTGAGAGGACATCTTCGCTAGCCTTGATTATCCACAGTTTCACGTGTTCACATCGTCAAGAAACAGAGGTTGCTCGCATTATTAAGAAATGTATCCTAGTCAACGTTGATGCGTTGTGCGCGCAGGTCAATTACAGGATATAAATAACACCACAAACCTACTTTCGCTCAAGGCCATTGTGGCAGCACCAAACTCAATATGCCTAACAGTGATAGTGTTAAATCGCATTCATCTTCTTGTGCATCCTCTCCAGTTGAGCGCAGTTGTTTATCATTTGCGCACTTGATCCCCTCGATTCGGCTAGCTCGAGTAGCTATCGCAAATGCCTGCAAAGTGGGCTCTATCTATCACGCTAGTTTTATCACTGAAACCGAATATCGCGATGATATCCACGCTCCCTGTTTTGAATTGGCACTAGGTGGTCTTCCAGAACGCTCATCTGTAGGTTGGCGTATTGGGAGAGGTTGCAAAGCATCCAACAACTATGAAGTCGATCTGTTACTAGCAACAGACGATGATGATATTGCTGGGTCCCATGCATGCTTCGGTTGGGCTACGCGAAGTCCCAACTTTTCGCTCATTACATTCAGCCAGCAACAAAACTTATGTACTATCAATGGTCGCGACTTCAGTGCAGGCTACCAAGACATACCCTCCGAAAATACAATTCTTGTAGGCGTCTGTGCTTTTACGTTGCAATATGTTCGACGAAATCAATTAGAGGAGGTTGTTTTTGAGTCTGAGTTACAGATTCTGATTACTGGTATCCTTGAGCGTAGACAAGCGAGGAGCGTTGGGGATGGAGTAGAACCTATCAGATCAGTAGAAGCTCATGGAAAACGTAGATTGGGCATAGAAGACGGCGAGTATTTCAGCGAAAGCTCCGAGTCTAAGCGGGGGGAATTTGACCAACCAAAGTCACTCTGAGTCAATAGAACCCTTCCCATACTTCAAATAGTGAGAAGAATGCGCAATCGTTTCTATAGTGTGCCCTCAACTGCCTGCATCTCAGTGCTTCGCCATTCCTAGTTACGTTTAAAAACAGAATCTGGAGCACGATGCAATCGTGGATTATACTCTATCTTGTGTTCGCTATTCCTGCTGACGCCCACATGCCATTGTAGTATCCCCCTCCCCCCCCCCCCTCTCTAGGTGGCGCTCGAGAAGCCAACCCATTAACGACGCTTGTGGATGGAAAAAAAATGAAATTCCCCATAGGGTGCTGCGATGCGGAAGGCGCACCCACCCACGTTACCCTCTTCGGGCGATTGCCGGGGTCATCTCGATCTCCTAGATACTGAAGAAGGCAAACCTCAGGTAGCATGGGAGCCAGGGCAAGCTGGCTACTTCCAGCTTTCTGACCATGTATATACTTCCGGCGTAAACACATCAACTCACTACGGTGGAAGTTGTTAAGTGGGGTTTTCTATTGACAAAGGCCTGACCTGGAAGGTTGCAGCATCGTTCCATGGTAATTGCCCATACCGTAACAAAGATGACACCCAAACCTTGCATTTTTATAGTTCCTAAACATATGCCGAAAGGTTGAGCGGTCTTTGCATGGGTCTGGCCAAACCGTGAGCACGAATATTTCATGAATTGTGTGCATCTGTCAAGATTGGTTAGAGCTCTCGCTATACTCCTATCCCAAGCCAGACGCAAATAGCTATTTGCCTCTTCCACAATCTCTAATCAATCAAATCAGTCACTACTTTATTCAATCAATCTCCACCCGGTTCCACTCTCAAGTTCAAAGCACTCTGAAATCGGACAAAAACACCGCTGCACCAAGTTGATTGTACGATTATTTAGGGCCCTAGAGAAAGCGACGTTAACGTTCTTGTTAAAATAGAATAGCCCGGATTGAAAGGTGCCTGGATTAAGGCCGGTCAGTCAATCTTTAGCACAACACGGATTTGACACAATAACTGTAGGTACATGTGACGCGTGCAATTAGCGCTAGCCTCGGAATGGGACTAGCGTTAGTTGGTTGCGCCTCTGACGTGAACATTTATCTCCGCACCGCCTCCTGTCCATCACGAAGGGGTTATTATCTACACGCAGTATCACAGAACGCATTACAAAATTGAAGATTAGAATTAAAGGCAAATTTACTAATTATCTGTTCGCTTAATGCTATAGATTAAAAGGAACTAAGTGTGACCTCACACAAAAGCCCCGATTACGCTACAGACATTCCCTTCCATGCCCATCTGAAACCTCTCATCCTCCATACGTCTTCGACCGTGAACTCTGACAGCATCGAAGGCCTATGACTGGATGCTAGAGCTCTGCTATCATTCGCTAGCGTGCTTCCTACTATGATAGCGTTCAGATAAATTGCTTGATATTGTTCCAGGCTTTCTCGAACCTCGTCTCCTCGATTGGCTCTAGCCGGACAAGAGAAGGAACAATGTCGTAGCGATGTTCGAGCTTCTTTCCGTGTGTGTCGCCCCACTTGGTTAATCCGGGGTGGACAACGAACGCGACTATGCCGTCCTCGACGTCGTTGCCAGCAGGATCAGGCCCAAACACCATCATCGAATCCCTCTCGAACTTGGCGCCATTCTTGGGGTAGGTGACCTGGAGACGGGACCGCTGGGTGGACATTTGCGCGGCCAAATTAAATGCATTGTCGACGAGGACAGAGACTTGGTTCAAATCTGTCGCTGGCGACATCTTAGCAACCGCCGTCGTAATGATTTCGATGACCTCGTTATACGCTTCCAGGACGCTCTCTTTGAGGATAATTGCTTTTTCGTGCTCTTTGCCTTGTGTAACGACTCCCTGGGCAGTCACCAGTCCAAGCATATGGTCCATAGTCGTACAGCGCCAGGTTTCGCACAGAGTTGACGGAACTGGCCACTGGTGAACATGGTTGGCCTCAAAAATGTCCACCCATATATCTTTCAGGAGTTGGGCTTCGTCGCCCAAGATGCTGAACGGCGTGTCGAAGACGAAGCACACGAGTACCGACCAAACCCATGCCTCTATCGTATATTTCTTACCCGCGCGATCTTCCCAGTGTTTGGCATTGGCTCGGTGAAGCAAGGTGGGTATCTGGGGAATCTGGAGAATCTTGATAATGTCGACTTGTTCGGTGAGGCGGACCGTGCGGCTCAAGGTCTTGATCAGTCCGACAAGGTTGTAGAAGCCCTGGGCCAATTGCTCATCAGAAATCGCTTCGACTTTTTCGATCCCAGTGAGCATATCCTTTTGCAGCCCCTGGACTTGTTCTCGTAAGTTGCTGGCTTCCAGGGCATCGATGACCAGAGGATCCACAACGATACCAACGGTTTCCTTGGTCTGGTCGTTCCATTTCAGTTCCTTTGCTTTCGCATAGGGTAGAATGATATTTTCGATGAGGTACACGAAACGAACATTAACATAGTCGAAGCTGTCCTCGAGGTCTTTACGATGTTTGGCGACCTTGCGATACAGGTCTTCGAGGCCTGTAAGCTTCTCTTGAGCTCTGTTGCACTTGTCTTGGATCGTGGAACGCTCATTCTTGAGTCCATCGCACTGCTCTCGAAGCCACTCGTTCTTCTTGCGAAGTTCGCTAAATTTTGTCTGCAGGCTATCGTATCGCGTCTGCTGTTCTTTGAGCTTTTTGCTATGTTGCACAAGGATGCGAGTAAGGAATGAGGTGTCGGTGGCATCAGTATCGCAGGAAACTCTGCCCCCGGCAGACTGAGCGCTTTGCTGACCGTGTGCTACAGCGGCGTCGACGCTGGGGCCCTTGAAACGCACGCGGCGCTCAGCAGGAGCAGGAGCTTTTTTGGAGCTTGCCATGAGTCCAAAACCCTAGGATACAGTAGTTAGCAGGTATTTTCTGATTCATTTGTGAGAACTTACGGAAGTAAGCATGTCTACCTTCTAGAGCTCAGTGTTCTGAGATAGATTGAGATCTTGAGGTTGAGTTTGTAGGGAGATGTGGCCAGGTTTAGTGAGCTTGAAAAATTTCACACAACGTGAAATGAGGGAGAGTATTGAGGGTGCGTCAAGAGCAAAGTTTTGTGCGTCAAGAGCAAAATTTTATGTTGGTTCGCCTCTACCTAGCGCTTGCACGCGAGCTGTGCTAAAATCCCCCACACCCACAACAATATTACCACCCTGCCACCTCCACAGACTCACTACACCTTCTAATCTTCACATATTGACCTTTACTTTTCCAATTGCTGTCCGCATTTGCCTACCATGCTAGCAAACAGGCTCGTAGTGGCCCTCGACTATGGCACCACCTACACAGGTAAGGGCTACCCGTCTAAGTCGATACGTGCCTATTTACTGACAGCACAGGTGTTGCTTTCTGTGAGACTTCAGACACCGGCGTGCTGGAGAAGAACATCGCCGTCATCAAGGACTGGCCCTCCCGCCACACCAAGATTGGCACTAAGGAGAAGGTTCCAAGCGAGATCGCGTACACGCCCGACGGTGCACAATGGGGGTCTCTCATCGCTCCAAACATGCAGCGCCACATGTGGACGAAACTCGAGCTTGACAGTCGGCAAATCGGAGAGGCTGCTAAGATCCTCAACGAGCTATCACTGAGCGCCAAAGGCCCCTCTAAGCAAGCTGTGGACATTGTTACAGACTTCCTTACGCAGGTCATGGACCACCTTGTCAAGAACCTCGATGAGCGCTACGGAAGCCAGCTGTGGGAGACTTTGCCAATCACTCTTGTAGTTACCGTCCCTGCAGTCTGGTCTGATGCAGCTAAAGACCGCACATTGCAAGCCATCTGTAAAGCTGGTTTCAACACATGGGGCTTTCCGAATCTGAAGAGGGTTGTTACTACTACGGAGCCTGAGGCCGCCGCTATCCACACCATCCAATCCCTTCGAGGCAGTGTTTCAGATGAGCAATTCGCTGTTGGCGACGGCTTCATTGTCTGTGACATGGGCGGTGGTACCGTGGATCTGATCTCATACCGTATTGCAGAGCTTGAGCCGACCATCTTGGAAGAGGCGACCATCGGCAGTGGAGATCAATGCGGTGGTAGCTTCGTCGATCGCGGATTCCTACGTTGGTTGGAGCGCCGCCTTGGTACGGCTGACTTTGTCAAGATCGCTGGAGACCGGAGCGAAAACCTTCCTCGCACATCACTTTCATCGAAGCTAGGCAGAGTGGTCCAAGACTTCGTCCTTGAGGCTAAGAGCGGCTTCTCGGGTGGCGAGACGAACTTCATCCGTCTACCTCCTCCTCTGAGTTCGATCATGGATGACGAGGTTCGAGGTATCTGTGATGGAGAGATCGAGTTCACTCCGTAAGTTCGTTGTCTGGCTATGATCTCACCGCGTACACTGACTGAAACAGAGAGGACATGAAAGAAACCTTCGAGATGCCTCTACGTCGCACGTATGAGCTCCTTCAAGAACAGATGCGACAAGCTCGTCTCAGTGGCAAGGTCGAGATTAAGGTATATTTTCATGCATCGTCTTCGGTGGCTAGCTGCTGCAAGAATTATTTGTGAACAGTTCGCTGACTTGTATAGTATATCTTCATGGTTGGTGGATTCGCTGAATCTCCATACATGTACGACAAGATCAAGAGGTTTGCAGAAGCCAACGGTCTGCGGGCAATCCGGCCTCCTAATGCGTAAGTGAACATGACCAAGTTCTCTGCGATAGTTGCCAATTCATTTCTTAGCTGGTCCGCCATTGTTCGAGGCGCAGTAGCCAAGGGTCTCGAGGGAGATGGTTGTACGCCTATTAAGAATCGCAAGGCTCGTAGAAGCTACGGCACTGGCTACTACCGCAATTTCGTCCCCGGTGTGGACTACGAAATCGACTCTTGCTATTGCCCTTTCACCGGCATCAAGTCAGCTCGTAACCAGATGTCATGGCTAGTGTCCAAGGGCCAGAACCTATCGACATCGAAGGACGCACATTCCAAGGTGCACTTCGTGCAGAGATTCTGGGAGCGTGACGAAAAGCGGGTTAGCCTAGATCTTCTGGCCTCGGATGCAGATACACCTCCTTCTCGCCGTAAAGACAAGGTATGAGCCACCCCTACTGCGCGTGACAACCCATAACTGACACAATTTAGGGTGTGTACATGATCGCTACCCTCAACGTGGACTTGAGCAGTGTTCCCCAGCACCTCTACCAGGCATGTCTGAGCCCCTCTGGTTGCAGGTACTACACTCTGAGATTCGACGTTGAGATGGCAGTTCAGTCTGCTCTCGAGTTCTCCATGTCGGTCAACAATGTGAAGTACGGATCTGTGGCTGCCAAGTACGCCTAGTTCGTTATGCGCTGCGCCTACACATTGCTTTGTTTCGACGTAATACATTGGTAACGAAGACAGAGATAAAAGTTAGAGGATAAGTGGTTGTTGCATGAACGAAGACTTGAGGAATGATTTTAAGTAACGGTAATAACATCTATACACGTCGTCGCAAGCATCGATCGTCAGGCTTCCCCGCATGAGTTTTCCTCGCGATTTACATGTAACTAGCTAGATGAGCGCTCGGCGTTGCTGCGCATGCTGAGCGTCGTCTTCTCAGCAAGGCTCGCCACGCTGCCCACCACTGACGCGCTTTGCGTGGGCGTGACGGGCTCATCGCATTCGCCGCGGGGCCGTTTGGAGGGGCTCTGTGGGCGTGTCGGCGGCGCTTGGACGGGCGCGGGGGCGACAAGGCGACAAGGCGACAAGGCGTCGCTTTCTGCATTTGCAGAGTCGTGCAGCCATGCGTTGATGCGCTCTGTGGTGGTGAGGATGCGCTGCATGTTGAGCCCGCTTCACAACCCTAATCACCACAAAACTCGCTGCAAGTAGCTGCAAGTAGCTGCAAGTACTGCAACGCTGGGAATCCGTCAAAGAGACGTAAAGGGCAAAGGGAGAGAGACGGATGAAACCTTGTAGTTGAGAATAGAAGGCACGAGTGCGTAAAGAGGTTAGTACATTTACAGGTTAGGATAGAGCAGTTTTACTAGAAGAGCACAGCATCCTTTCCGAGAAATTAGGAAAATCTAGGGGGAGGTTTCTAGATACCAAATCAAAAACCTCCAAGGAGAGAGAGCAATGGGCGAAAGCTTAGCCATTTAAACATGGATGAAGTTTGAATCTGAGATCTCCACAATATGTGATGTTTCAATGTGCTCAATACGCTCGAGCGAGTGCATAAGCCCAACTAGCCACATATTTCTCGACGCCTAATTACGTCATGGTTTCAACCATTGTTCTACCCCTATCCCCACAACAGACATCTCCACAACCTCGCACTCTGCATCGTCTCTCCGCCCTTTACAAACCCAAGTACACCTTTCATCTTCACCACCGTGCCCTCTGTCTTCCCCTTCTCACCATCCAAACAAGCTTCGAAGATGATTATCACGTTCTTTGTGACAGGCTTTTCAAGCTGCCCAACGGCCCAATAGCAGCGCCACGTATCTTCTGGTCCTACTACCTACCCTTCAGTAGGTCGCTCGACCCGGAATTCGTGTCAAGGCATGGAAGTCTGGATCGCGATGGAACGGAGAGCTGGCATGGCTGGTATGTTTTTTCGTGCATGTTGAATGATAAGATGTGCCTCGAAGCAGATGTAGGTCAAGTTGAGGATGTTCTTCATGTTTTCCCCTTCCCTTCCTTCTCCTTCATCCAAACATTGTATAGTGACACAATAGGGATTACAGCGTCTGAGACTGTTAGCTAGCTAGACTCAAAAGGAAACAAGGAATCACAACTTACGCGGGCGAAATGGGAATGAGACAGATTCTGTTCGCCCTGTTCACGTCAGCCACAACGTGACGACAGGATATACCTCCCTTTCCAGAGCCGCGTTCTTATACAGAGTCGAACATTGTATCACCGTCAATATTGCCACTCCAACACAGTTTCATGCCTCGCATTAACCGTTCAGCCGCTTCGGTGGTCTGCCGTACTAATGAAATCGATCGTCTGCCCTGAATACCCGAAACCTTTCCTTTTGCCTCCGCATTTTTCGGAAGTCCCTCTTAGTCGGAAGCTCGAGCCCCGCACTCGTGCCAACCTCAGAAGTTCGTTCCTTGCCAGTTTTTGTGATTGTTTTGTGATTTTCGATGGTGAAGAAAGGAAAGATGTAAGTGTGAAAAGTAGATGTTGAAAGGGCGCCAGTGCTTACGCGTTGGCGCTGAGATAGTAATCGTCGTCGAGTCGTTGCAGCCAACTGATCTGGTCTGGTCGCATCATGGTAATGTGGAGCGACCGCGGCTCGTCAAGTTGGCGGAGTCGTGGGTCTAAGGTAGAATATACACCAAGATGTTCGGCCGACGCGAGTAACAAGTCGTCGGATCTGGAAGCCGCGCCTGTGTTGCGATGCTGAAGGTGGTGTTTTGACAACCGTCGAGCAATACGGTCTAGGTTGGATCGCAGTGCCATATCTACAAAGGCCATAGTGAAGGCAATCCAATGTTTTGCCTTCATAGCAGTCGTAACGCCAGGCGGACGACGGAACTCGACACTGCCGTGGCCAGTCTCGCGCGCGGGAGGAAATTCCAGGCGCGGTGCTTATCAGGACACACACAGGTGACAATGTCGTTTCGAGAGGCATGATCAATATGACTAAACGCATGCCGTAGACCTCTCAATGGACTGTGTGTCTGTATTGTGCGAGCGACAGGTACTGCGCCGTGGACGTTGCTTAAGCGGAAGCTCTGAACTCAGTCGTCTCGTGATGGTGGAGCGCGTCGAGACGTATTGCGTTCCCACAGAACAACTGCCTTGGCGATGCTGCGCAGTTGATCGATGTCGAATCGGCCTTGCGCTGGCGAGGCATGGACGTGCATGCCGCAAGAGGTATCGCGTCGAAGGCCGAAATGCTCTCGGATGATCGACCAGAACTTGTCGATGGTTGCCTTCCAAGCCACATCTGCCTTGACGACAGGTGTCACAATTTCGACCGGATCTAGGCTCAACTCATTAACAGGTGCCAAGACAAGATGACATTTTCGAAGAGGAAAAGGAAGTCATTGAGCATGGCTCTTTGATTTCACTCACAGAAGCCATCAGCAAGGTGCTTCTTCGAAAGAGACGCATCCATGGTTATGTGCCACTGAGAGTAGTCGGGCTTCGACTCATCATCTTGCACGCGAGGCCAGAGTCAGAAAGCACCTTCGCGACGACGTGAAGCAGGTCGCGGTTGAAGTCGCGTCTTAGACGATGGCTCGCATCGGTATCAGGGAGGCGGAGATCGGGAGATAGGAAGGCAATGTCCTTCGGACGGATAATGAGTTCGAACTCGGTGCCAAAGTTCAGGGGGAGATGCGAGGAGCCAGGGGAGCCAGAAGGAGATGATGAAATTGACAACAAAGAGGAAACGGGGGATAGAGAGTCAAGTTGAAGGGGTTCAGGGGCTGCGCAAGCGGGAAACGCAATTGACAAAGTAGAGCGGCGCGCCCGAGGGCGGCCTTGAAGTAGAGAAGAGTTTGGGGAGAAGACATTATGAAGTGCTTGGTGAAGTAGGTAGAACAGTGTGCAGTTTAGGGTGTTAGGATAGGGTACGTGAAGTGTGACGGAGAAGTGGGACGCGTGGAGTGGAGCGCGTGGAACACGTTGCTTTTGTTTATTCATGGTGTCTGGTAACTGCCTTGAGGATGATGCGTTACCATGAGTTATGGCGCGGTGCGCCTTCTCTTCTCAGAGGAGTGGGTTGAAAATTGGCAAGCTCGATACGCTTTTTCTCAAATAGCCGAAGTCCCATGTTTGGTAATCTCAACGCAGAACTTCAATTTTAAATGCGTGTTTGTTCGGGGCGAACTGCCGTATGTTGATTCGATTGCTAAGGTCCAGAGTGGATGATCCTTACCCAGTCAACTCATCCTCGAACCCCGCAAACCGAAACGTCCTCCCCATTATTTCCTTTCCATCCACAATCATCTTTGCGGCAACAACCTCATAACTATCACCCTCATACACCCTGAGTGCATCCTCCTGGTCGGCCGCCGTAACGGCATATGCGAAACCATTCACCATGTTCCCTGGGCCATCAACTAACGCTCGATACTTGCCGGCCCAAGTTCTAATGCGCCCATCCAGCAATACGGCGGTTTGCAAGGGTGGGAGCTTAGAGGCAGGGACACCGAAAAGCCGTTCGAGCCGCGCCGGATCCGCCAGAGTACTATAGAAGAAGTAATAAACAGGGTACTCGAGCACATGCTGTGTGGTGGGGATGGTTAGGAGATGGGGGCGGTGCTGAGGAAGTGTTGCATCGCGCCCCAACAACGGCAGCTCCCCGGCATCTTTGTGCGCGAGCCCGATGCGGATCTTGGTGACTTTCTGGTTTGGGTGGTGTTTCGTGACCCAAGAATCAAGGGCGTTGATGCTCGACTGTGACAGCCGACAGAAACTCACTTCACCGTCTTGAGCAGTGCCACTTTCCAGCTGTGGTACACGGAGTAGGCCGAGAGCGTTGGCTATATCCCGAGGCGTGTGAAACGGATTTTCGAGGCGGAACAAGTATGTAGCCTCTATTCGGCGGCAGGGACGGGTGCGTGAGGTAGTAGAGGTAGGGATGGTAGGTTTTGATGAGACGTGTTGCAAGTCAGTGTCTCCCCCTAGTTCCTGGAAAGCCTGCAAGGCGGAGTTGTCTAGCTCGAGATAGTCCATGGCCGATGACAGGACAGTGGACTGCGCATGGGTCTCGGAATGTGTGGAATGTTAGGAAATTTTGCTGTAGATGAGGTGCGGCGCAGCAGAGAGTCGGTGCGAGCAATCTTTGTAGGCTTTGCGGAAACTTAGACGTCGGTCAACAGCTAGGCAGCCAAAGAACCGAACCTTAGTTACCAAGTATTGCTAAACTAGGCGCGCTAAGCTCAACTAGGCCTAAAATAGCTAGGCGAGATCGTGTTGTTTGCTTAGGAGTAAGAATAATTTCTAAGAGACGGATCATGTGTGATATGAGTCCGAAGTCTTCATATTAACTACCTATGCGCTCATACAATATTCGCAATTTGCGGCGGTAAAGTAAAGCGGTAAGCACTATCAGAGATAATTTCAGGAAGCATGTTTCCTTCCAAGCTCAAGAAACACACAACTACAAGGTATTGGGAATAATCAATTAGGTTCAAGTACATTTCCAGCTGACACTCGCCCACATTTACTAAGTGCAGGGGCTGACTACTCCAGCTGACTCTGTTGTCGTACAATAAGGTCGTTATAATGTTGAGCCGGCAATCAATAAAAATGTCCGAGCATCATTGCAGTGTAATATTACCGTTTCCGGTAGCGCTTTTCCTAGAACCAGAGGTCCGCATTGAGAGGAAAGACAGCTAATTGTGACTGCAGCTGACGTCTCTCGGCGCACCAAACAGGGCCTAATATGACCTCGATGCGATTGGTGCTTTGACAGTTAGAACGGTTACGGTATGACGAGAGTTGCGCCGACGTACCTTTCTTCGTCTGTGTTGGCACACGCCATCTCCTTTGGGCGGCTAAAGGTGCTGGATTACTAGCTATACTGATTGCAATCGCAGGATCGAAGTGCTTAAATGTGTTGCTGCTGAGTTTCAAGGTAGAGAGGGTGAAAGTCAGGATGCGAGTCCGCGGCGAAAACGCCAAGCCACGGGAACAGCAAGACGGGGCATGGCACTAGTGTTTCGGTTCAGCAAATGGGCCGGTTCGGCAAATGGGTCACCCCTCACCAATTCGGCTAATCCTATCCTCATCTTCCACCCCCCACAACTCAACCAATATGGCTCCAATTAACGACGCAATTGAAGAAATTGAATCGCACGGATCAGGTGGTGGTTGGTCTTACAGAAAAATCGCGAAAAAATATGGTGTTCCACGTGAATCCTTAAGGAGGCTACACAAACAGATCAACGTACCAATGGAAGCACAGAAACTTGATCGCCGAAAGCTCAACCCACAACAGGAGGTAGAGCTTGTGAAGTATATTGAAGATCTTACAGGTCGTCGTCTACAACCTACAAGGGAGATGGTCCGGAATTTCGCATGTTCAATAGCCAAACAGAACGTGAGCATAAGTTGGGTTACTCGATTCTTGAACCGGAACAAGATCAACCTAGCAACTCACTGGACTACTGGAATGGACCGGGACCGGCACGCAGCTGATTTAGAAGTTAAATATTAACTATTCTTTGAACTTCTGCTTCACACAATTGAGAAATACAAGATACTGCCTGAGCACACGTACAATATGGATGAGAAAGGGTTTCTTATTGGGGTCACTAGAAGAAGCAAAAGGGTGTTCAGTAGGGCTATGTGGGATAGAAAGGAAGGAAGAGAATCTCTTCAAGATAGTTCTCGAGAGTAGATAACCTTGTTAGCATGTATTTGTAGTGATAGAACAGCTCTCCCTCCTAGACTACTATTTGCCTCAGCTAACTCAACTATTCAATCCTCTTAGGTAGATGGAATTAAGGCTGGAAAACACGAGCTGTTTGTTAGATCATCTCCTAATAGATAGAGCGATAATGAGATAGGCCTCGCGTGGCTTGAATAGGTGTTTAATCAATACACTAAAGAGAAAGCTCAAAAGGATAGACGCGCGTAGAGACTACTTATCCTAGATAGACACAGGTCTCATGTAACTCCAGAGTTTATTGAATACACTATTCAGAATCGAATTCTGCTTATAGTATTCCCTCCTTATTTAACTCACACGTTACAACCACTTGATGTAGTAATGTTCAAGCCTCTCTTAACAGCCTACTCGAACAGGCTTACAGAACACCTCCACAACGCTTAAGGACTGATTCCAATAGTTAAAGGAGACTTCTTTAATATATTCTAGAAGGCCTAGACTAGTGTCTTTACTAGAAAAGATCTAGTTGAGAAAGCTTTTGAAGCTACCGGCATATAGCCTACTAATGCAGAGGCTATACTTAAAAGGTTTACCCACTCAACACTAGAGTCAGAATTACAGGAGAGCTTAGTCTTAGTCTTAAGTAGAACAGACTGGCTCAAGATTCAAACTCTTATCCAGTCTAAAGTTAAAGATTCAAGTAGTAAAGAGACTCAGAAGATTCAGCGCTCACTCCACCACATCTCTACCCAGAATGACCTCCTCAGGACTGAAGTAGAAGGACTGCGTAAGGCTATATTAGTTGCCACGAATTAGAAGAAGAAGAGCAAGACTCTAGACCTTCAACAGAGGCAGGAATACTATGGTAGTGCAGTGTTGTAGTCACCTAGAAAGTTGAGAGAGGCTCAGACCCGGAAGGACATCAAGGAACGAGAAGAAGAAGAACAAAAGCTTAAGAGAGCTCGTGTCAAGGCAGAGAGGGCTTAACAGAAGGTCCTCAAACTTCAAGAGATAGAAGAAAGAAAAAGGTTGAGACTTGAGAAGAAGGAGGAGAGAGAGAGGATCAAGGCTAAGAAACAGGCTGAACGGGAACGGAAGAAACAGGAGAAACAAAACACCTAGAGATCTATACAAACTTCCCAAAAGGGAAAGAGAAAGGCTTCAAAGCCTGTTACAAAGCCCGTACAGAAAAAACAGAAGCGTAGTGCTGATGTAGAGGCTGGGGGGGATGCCCAGGCACGTGATCTGGCATCTACTAGGACGACCTGGGGTGGTAGGAACATTAACCTCCCAGCAAAATTCAAATAGTACATCTTTTTCGCAGTAGTTTGTTTAGTTATTTAATGAATTATTGGAACTATTGAGCTATTGTAGATGGTTCAGAAACTTAGTGTTATCGTGAGGGTGATTTGGTGGGACTGGCCCATTTGCCGAACCGGCCCATTTGCTGAACCGAAACACTAGTCCGAACACGTTCACGCGCTCGCCGCCAATTCCGATCACCTCTGCCGAAATAGCTTTATGCTGATTTGAATGAAAATACGTCCGTCAAGCTTGGTGAAATCGACTTCTTTATATTCCTATACGCAATGCAACTTACAGAGACCCAGGGAAAAAGTAGCTTTTAATTTCTGGCTATCTTGGCCACTGCGCTTTCTCTCGTACCACATAGAATTACTCCCGGATAAGCTTATTCGCATGCAGGGGGTGAATCCAAGCCGCTTTGAGAAATCGTCCCAATGCCTATTATCGACAAGCCGTCTTCGCAACGTGCTGCTGTACGGTCGCAAAAGGTGCAAAGCATGAGACGTTTCGCCAATCATACTGCGAGAATATGTGCAATTTCGCTTAATTTACAAGATGTGCTTTTCGCCAGTGCCTCCGTGTGAGATGCCTCCTCCACAACCTCTGGTCCCAAGCAATTTCTCATTTGTAATGGGCTTTTTGGCTAATTTTAGTGCTATCTCAAGCAGGTAAAGAGGTTACAAATATGCGCCCGACATTCACTCTACCCCAACCTCAAGTTTTATCGGGTAGAGGGGAATCTAAGCCGATTGGCCAGCAAGTGCAGCATGTCGTGCAACTGTCTCCAGGCAGCAATCTGATAGCCCTGTTGCAGGCAAGGCCTCATCAGAGATAATACATAAGAGGCCCACATTATAGCCCTTCCGCGGGCTAATCCCTCTCCTTATCTTAATATTCCCGTCTTCTTTCCTGCATCTAGGAGACACCCTTACCATCCTCCCGTGTTTCGATATTTGAGTCTACATTACTTTCATCCCCTCAGGTAAGCATGCCTTTGAGTTAACATAATGCTCACACATCTAACACGCAGAGAAGCTCTACATAAATCAATCTTGTGTCAAAATGGCAGTTGAAATCATCATTGAACCTGTTAATTATGGGGACGGGGATAGTGTTTGTGCAACCTGCTGTGCTTTTGGCTGCAACAAACAAGTCAAGCGTGGAGAGAAGTGCGAGTGCGGGACACAAAATTAGTGAAGGCTCCAAAGCTCTCTGTCGAAGGACAAAAGGTTGGATTGCTGGGCTTGTGGTACTGTTATGGAGCCGGTTTTCCTATGGATTTTATTGACTGCGTTAGGCGTTCCTTGAGGCTTTGCTCTAGCGCAGCACTACTAAGCAAGAAGTTGAGAGGCATGGTAATTAGTCTTAGAAAGTCAATTCAATCGTAGGATTGTTGAATTGCTCTCCCAGTCTAAGCGCATTATTCATATCTGCAGCTTCGTGTCCGTCAAGTCTGTTGAGCTGGGACTGATATACAGAATCAAGCCCTAAGTCTCTGCTGCAGCGCCGTTCGGCAACTCTAACTGTGAGCATGTTCTGAAGAGAGAGATCGAATCGTTCTACCAGTCTCGACTAAAACCAGCGCGTGCAGGGCATCAGAGACAGAAAAGGACGGTGTGCCAACAGAAGCCAGTACGTATAACACCAAAGCAATAGAAGCGATTCCAGGCTGGTTTAGAGATTCTAGGAATAATCCTTGAGCGGATAGTGATGCTCAGGCTACTAAGTCTCAAGTGTCCGGATATTAGAAGCAAATTAGGGCTATACGTCGCGAAGAGGAGAGAGAGGGCAGTTAACTGTATATCCGGCACGCTGAGTGATTAGAAGGAAGTATGCCAACCATATGTTCTATCACCGGCTCAGTTCGGCGGCCAAATGCGTGGGTCCTGTACTCCTGTACGAGAAAAACTCAGCTGGAGTAGCATAATAGGGCACAGAATTGACTTTAATCGATGGATAATAATGCTATGATGTGCAGAGTTCTCAACAATCAATCAAACTCAAATCAAAGCAAAGCAAGGGCCTTTGATTGGCTTGGGAGTGGCGTTACTTTGTTTTGTTTGAGTTGACTCAAAAGATAACGTAGAGAAGCACTACTAGACCCGTCACACCACTAAACCTGTCAGCGAAAAACGCATCAAAAAACCAAAAATTCAGCACGTAATATCTCCACAACCACAATATAATAAAGTCTAAATGTTTAATAGATTACTCTCATACATACTTTCTTCCATCTATTACACTTTTCGAGGGTGTAGCCTAGTAGTTCTAGAGTTATTTGTAAAAGAGCGTTTAGTTTAATAGATGGAAGGGAGTATATACAAGAGTAATTTATTAAATTTTCAGACTTTATTATAACGTGGTTGTGGAGATATTAGGTGCTGAATTTTTGGTTTTTTGGTGTGTTTTTCGCTGACCGGTTTGGTAGAAGTAGAGCATCAAAACAGGAGGGCGCGCGCGGATGGGTGGCTGGGTTCCATATTGACTTGACCTAAATTACTTCGCCGAACGAGTCAATTAATTGCAATTAATTGTCTAAGTTGATTGGTTGGCTGTATAGGATTCACTAGAGACATCTAAACTTTGAAATTACTAATGTGGTCCTTCAAGTATCCTTCTACTTGAGCCTCAAGGAGAAAGCGCACTCCGGACTAGGGACAATTTTAGCATCCTTATCATGAGAAGCTAAAAGGCCTAGATAGTCGGTTAATCTGCAAAGACTTATGATTTCTGACAGCATTGCACAGCTTGTATCTTGCATCAATTCCGCGACAGACGACAATGTTCAACCGTTTCATGCGACAATCAAGTAAACTGGAATTAGGCCATCCTTTCTCTTTTTATTAACCTCTAATGTTAAGAAACTTCAAGAACCAAATTAGAGTAGAATCCCACCTTTCTAGACGGATATAGCCTCGTTATCGTAGTCATTAAGCGTTGCTTGCAAGAATCTTGTAGAAGATTTAACAGACGCGGCAACTCCGTCATACTTCTAGCATCTTCCGCATCCTTTATATTCGCGATATAGTCTTTCTAGCTAGCAAACTTTTTTGCTAAAATAGGATCTCTTAGTTTACCTACTTTATCATAATTCTATAGTGCATCTATAGCGGGCGGAACGATTAACAGAGTCAAGGGGAAATCTCTAGCAATCTCCTAAGGCGCCGCAAATGCCTTTTCCTAGTCAATTACACTAATTATTTAGTAGTCATCATTTACAACAACATTGTTATAACCAAAATCTCTGTAGATAAAAGGAAATAGACCCTTGTCGAATTTAGAGAGGCGACTAGCCACCATAGCCAGCTTCGTCAGAAAGGACTCAATACTTAGAACAAGTTTAGCAGTATATAGCCCACATAAGTAACGTAGTCGATCGTCTAATAAACTAAACGTAGCTTTAGCACACTATACTTAGAAGAACTCCGTAGTAGTAGCAAACGGACTGCTAAGTCTAAGTATAGGGCCTTACTAGATTATACTATCTTCATTTATTCCCTAGATAGTTCCAATTATAAGAAGCTGTATAGTTAAAAGCTCGACCTAAAATACAAAATGAGTTACAGTATCTCTATATAGTAACTTACTTACGTGTATCTCTACTAGACCTTTAAAGAAATCCTACTAATACTCTAGTAGAACTTCTATTCCTAGATCTATTCTAACGTTACTATTAAGACATTCTATAAGCATAAATAGTGCCTTTACAGAACAATTACTGTCGCTCTTAAATGCGTAGACCTCTAGAACAGGAACTCTAGTGTTTTGCCTAACAAGGGCAATAGTACTAGCTTCACACTCTATACTCTTTGCAATATCTAAAAATATTCTATCGTCTTTTAGAGATAGAAGTTAAAGTTGTACTACCTATTATACTCTATCCGCAAAACAAATAATGTAAACTATGTAATTATAACTATGGCTAATATAGGACAGTAGTATACATTCTATTCTGTTTTTAACATTAGCAGCGTAGTTAAGGGGTGCTTACTAGTCTACGGACAGAAGAAATAAGTTAGCACGTGCGCAGATAGGGCTATTAGAAAGCGAGGAGAAATAATTCTACTAAAAACCAGAATAGAGTTTATCCTTCGCTAGTCCTTGTTAGCACTGCGATGGCAGTTTTTAGAGGGTACTTGCCCAACATTATTATAATAGCTATTAGCTGTCTAAGGTGGAAAAGGAAGGTTGATTCTCTATAGTTGGGACAAGGCCAAGGTCGCGTTGCAGCTACGGGTACGAAAAACTAACAGGCTTCTGCCTAGTAGCTCCTCCACACCCTACTAACGGTTTCCTCCCTACAGTTTATCCTAATATCGCTAACA
Organism: Ophiosphaerella korrae; assembly: GCA_028456385.1. Lineage (NCBI taxonomy): Eukaryota > Fungi > Ascomycota > Dothideomycetes > Pleosporales > Phaeosphaeriaceae > Ophiosphaerella > Ophiosphaerella korrae. Next base: position 9,942 of record JALNQF010000380.1, on the reverse strand, counting down.
GGTGTATCCAATGCAGAGATATTGTCGAAAGTAGGCGAGGGGAGCGGAGCTGTTAAGAGCGAGGTCGTTAAGAGTATAATTCGAGTAAGCCAGAGACGAGTTAGACGGTGGTGTTAGAATAACGAGAGCATTAGAGAGGACGTAGAGACAGAGAGGAGTTAGGAAGGAGAAAATCGCAGTCTAGGGAGGACCAAGCCAATAATGAGGATCGTGTTCGATGAGGAGGATCGTATTTAATAAGAAGTGGGCATGCACATGCAAGTAAGAGAGCTTGTCGAGGAAGTAAGAGTGCTGAGCGTATCCAAGAAGGATATAAAGAGCGTGCAAGCGATAGCAGGAGAGATGAGATGCCTTAGAGAAAGAAACTCGACGATGCTTGAGTGACTGCAATGCCAAGTCTTTACCCCTAGTAATCAGGTCACGTAGGCGGGCGTATTTCCTAGACTCTAGCTTTAGCTCAAGTCGCAGCTTACAAGATCTCATTGTGCGATGTGCACGAAGCTGCAGATAATATATTTAGAGCGCGCAAATCAATTGATTTTTAAATGCTACAATCTTAGCCCAACTAGTCTAGCAATCTCAATATCCACTACTATGCCTCTCAAACCCCCTACTCAACAAGGCGGCGCCAAAGCTAGGTCAAAACAGACGCCTTAACGCCAATATTAAAATCTACGCATCTACGTACAACAGCTACACCCCTCCCTTATACTAGACATCTAATACTTCTTATACAGTTACGTTGAAATCGAGAAAAGCGTGGTCTGATAAGTATCGCAGGTGTAGCCGGGCCCAGGTTAAATAGCAAGCGCAACCCCTTACTTCTTTTTTTTTTAAGGTTACTAGACGTTGTCTAGATTGTTGTAGCTAGGGTAATCTGCTAAACGCTTAGCTAACTATCCTATACGACTTGCTCATCAGCTAAGCCGTAATCGCCGAACCGCTAAGACAGTCCTAAGCGTAAAGAAGTTAGTTCCTAATCCAGCTCCAAGACATCGAAGTTCAAGTCAGTTAGTAGCATGTCGATAACAGAGCAGATTCTTTTGTAGTATTCAGAGAACTATAGGTCGTAGACATTCCTAACAAAACTATACGCCGTCCATCTCTCGTCTCCTCGTACTGTTGGCGAGATACTAAATTCCGCAATCGATTATTAGTAAAATTAGATATCTTTTCTATTAATAATAGCGTAGTAACCCTAAATTCTCACCTCCACGTCACTGTAAGATATTAAGAAGCCATTAATTTCTCAATATAGCTTATTCTCTCAGCCAACTAAGCGGAAGAGTGTGTACAAGCCTCGTAGGATAACAGACTAAGCGTGCGCATTTTTTCGATCAGCGATATCAAGACTAGCTACTCTACACTTAACTTCGCTAGAAAGAAACGGAAGATACATATTATACGTTGCCGCAATCCAAGAAGAATTAACAAGTAAGTCACTAATATAAATTTGTAGCTTCTAAAGCTGCTCTCAACTAAATACGTCTCTCTTGAACCCAAGGCCAAAATCAGGCTGTAGACAAAGACCAAGGCGCGAACTAGAGGGGTTAATAAAAGTGTAAGAGTTAACCCAACATACGTTAGTCGTCTCTCGGAGAATCTCAAGGTGTTCAGCTCCCTAATCAGCCAATATCTCAGCTAAAGGAAGAATAAGTTGTGCAATGTCGCAGACCACCTTAGTCTCGTTCTCGCCTCTAATCCTTTTACAAGTCTTCTCGAAAAGTTCATCGTCAGAGAATAGGGTACGTTTAGGTAGTGGCTGCGGTGCTTGCAGGAGCGTTTAGCAGAGCTTTTCGCTTTTAGCAGTAATTCCTTTGTCGTAATCGTTCATAAAGCTACTATACTCCCTCAGTTATTCTTCGAACATTAGCCGTTTGTACAAGGCACTCTAGTCCCGCAGTTGTTAGCTACTTCAAGTTTAAGTCTAGGCCGTTTCTATATTTAAGCTAGCGTTTAAGCGTTTGCGGTTCAGGGACCACCTTTGTGCACGCGTATAACTAACAATATCTTGAAAACGATACACTATTTTCTCTTGTTCCTCTGTCGGCCAGGTTCCGTTCTCTCTCCAGAATTCGATCCAAGCTTCATCAATTGTTTGCCAAACTAGAGCTGTAGATGTTCCTACTCGTTCTGCGGGCAGCTTAAGCGGAGCGTAGGAAAGCAGAACTTCGCCCTCTCGAGCCTCTCGAGGTCGCCTTTACTTCTCGTAAGGTATCTAGGGAGAATAAGGTCACAGACGCTTCGTAGGTCGTTCGATCAGTAAAGGATTCTCAGGGTTCTTAGGGTCTCGAGTGCGCTTTTTTGCCTTAACGACTTGTTTTTTAATTCCTTGGGGATTCAAAATATTCTTCGCCATGTTAGATCTTTAACAGTAAAGGAACCTAGCATAAACGTGCCTCCTGCTCTATTAATTCTCAACTATCCTTAGTAGTCGCCTAAGAGCTCTCATCTTTAATTTGTAGGCGTTCACTACGTCGCGTAGCTTTACTAATACCCTAATCCTTTTGCGCTGCGAAAGCCAGAATGATTATACAGCATAGTAAGAGATGCGACGACGTACCTTTCTTCGTCTAGGTTGGCATACGCCGTGTCTTCCGCTAAGCGGCTAAAGGTGCTGAACGACTAACCATAGTAATTAGAATCGAAGGGTCGAAGCGCTTATATGTGTTGCCGCCGGGTTTAAGGTAGAGGGTAGAGCCGGAATGCGAGTCCGCAGGAGGCTAAAGGAAACGCCAAGCAAGTTGCAGAAACTCCCTTTTTAGTCTTTAACTACGTTGGTCGCTACACATGCTTTACACGGTTTGGAATTGTTCCTTAGATTGCCCTTTCCTATTCATAAAAATGCCCTTGAATGTAGGAATCAGGGCCTAGTGACTTCATCATATTAGGCATTATGCCTACTATATATACAAGCCACATTGAGTCCGCTAACAGTCTATATCGTCTCCAATGTTTCTTCTACCTACCAGGACGTCAACCATTCTTCCTCGTCAATATCATCAAACATTGTAAACTACATGGATATCACTACATCCCTTCTATTCTTAGCAAAATAGATACTTCGATTTCTCCCCAGCGACTTGTAAAATCGCAGAATATACCCAACTTCAAGAGAATTCACTTAGCTGCGCTACGATTAACTTAGCCTGCGTCACAAACCTAACTAGTTTACATAAACCAATTTGTACCATCGACTGTAGGCTTATTATGTGTCTTCGCTAATCACTTTGCGTCAGCCAACGGTGTGGCCAACAAAAACACCCTTCGTATTCCGTATCTACTTGACTAGATAAGACGTAACCTATCCTAGCCTAAACTTTGTTGTAGGCCACCATGTGCACTGATTTTCCCTGCATAGCCAATTGCAAGCTAAGCCTTCTTCGGAGCCTGTTCGCATGAATGGCCGCTACGCAGCTACCCCATACTATCTCATCCAGCATAGAGTCAAGGCGAAAAACCCCTCGCGGGCTTGCCAAAAGGACTTATCGAGCGGCCCCAAGCCATCCTGATTTTCGCCTAGCAGTGTAGCGAGGGTTCATGCGAGGAGCTTCACAGCCAGATTCGCGATTAGGCGCAACCTGACTTCAACTCTCGCTAGCCCATACGATAGGCTCCAGCATGAACTCCTGGCGAGGATGCCCCCCGCAGACTTGTTGGGACGCGTCAGCACCCAGTCCTAAGCTCTTGTAGCCCTCGCGAGACTGTATCGAAGTCTGCCTCATCGATGCATCCCTTATTTCCCATATCCAATCCAGGATCGAGTCCTCTCACTACAGCCTGCTAGCATGAACTCTCACTGCAGCTTGATCGCATAAACTCTTACTAAAGCCTGCTCGCATGAATTTGCGCTACGCTAGTGAGGGCCATACGAGTTGAGCCGGCTTAGTTAGATAGCTCGAGGGATTTAATCCTTGATAGTATACTCTAGAACCTACTACGTGTTACCAGTTTAATATTGCCACGATAGAGCTTCTAAAGACGCTACCGCTAAGTTCCATCACTCTGTATCCTTTATTGCGTAACTTCACTAATAGGCATGACAGTAGCTTCATAGGAATCTGTATCTAGTACATAAGGTGTCAAGACTTCTATATTTTATCTCTCTAATTAAATACAGGTGTAAAGAATCTATAAAGATTATATAATCGTAGTTCCTATAACTCCTAAAGTCGTAGCTGAATTTTGAAAGAGCGCCACTAGTAGCTAAAGATCCTTGTAGGTTAAGAACAGCAAGCTTGTTAAGACTATTTTGCCGGCACTTTTGAAAGGAAGATATAAACGAGCCTAGGGGCCCAAACCCAGGCCACCTAGTGCCAGAAACTAGGCCATACGTCAAGAACTGGGCCACTGAACATAGGAGTGGCCCAAATCTAGGACGCTAGTTGTCTAAGATTTGGGCCAATACCAGGCTTGCTCAGGCTTGCTCAGGCTGCTAAGACCTGCTCAGTCTTGCACAGCCACAAGCTTAGGCTACTTAGTTACTGCTTAGTTTTAAACTCTTGTGTGCTTAGGTTCGAAAGTAGAAATAGACTTTGGTGAGGTTAGTTTTCCCTACAGAGTACTACGCGTATACTTTCGTACTCCTATTCAGCCCAACTCAAAGCCTAATAAGAGATCTTTTTAAAAGAGAAGAGCTAAAATAAATTACAATAGCGCTAGCTATAGAAGAGAAATGGAGCGCATGCCTCTAGACGCTCGAGGGCTATATCAATTGGGTCCACTCAGTCGCCTTCTCGCCTAACTCGACACAGCTAGTGTTAGACCGCAGCTCTACTCCACTGCGCCAAACAAACCCAAAAAGGTAGCTGAGTATTCAACGACGTTGAATATAGGAATAGAACAGTATATATTGTTACAAAGGTCCACTGGCCCTTGGCTCTCGGCTCAGTATGCGCCAATCGCAATACTACTACAGCCCTGCAGGCCTTGTAGGCGCCGAAGCCTAACAGCTAGCGTTAGGGTCTAGCGACGACGCAGTCTATCAAGGCCTAGGCATGAGTTCAGATCGTACATAGATAAGCTACGATTCGGATAACATCTTATAGCTACTATTAAAATATTAGTGTTAAGCGCAGTCACTCAGGGCTATGCCAAGTCACTGGTAGGTTGGGGACGTTGTATCAGGAGCACGAAGGATTGAGTTACAGCAAGGGGTGTATTGGTAGGTAGAGTAATCGCTGACTACCCAGCGATTCCTTCGAAGGGCTTATATACCCTTCCCCTGGGGCAAACTGCCCCAGGCTAACCCGAGATAGGGTGGTTTCTAACAATTAGCTGTTATCTATCGTAGTATCTAAGAATAGGATTAGTATTAGTACTAGTGTAAGGTAGACTTCACGCAAGATAACTCAAATAAGGTAGTTTAAACAATTAACTGAAAAAGAGTAAATAGTAGATAAAGAGCTATCCAAGTAAGTACTAGGTATATATACCTACGATTATAACCACTAAAATAACGCGTACGCTAGCGTTAGCGTACGCGTTAGCACTAGTGCAGCGTAAGATAGAGAACATTGAGATAGTACTAGTAATAATAGGAACTTACTATAATCGAGTTAAGTTAGCTAGTAGAGAGTTGCGTTAAGGGGTGGATCTATAAGGCTATAATAGTTAGAGTTATCTATAAGATAGAAGAGATTACGACAAATTCTAGTACTAAACACGGCAAATTTCTGTCTACTAGATTCAGCAACTCCGACACGCGCTACTAGCGGGCCCTCTGGCACCTACCCGGGCCTACTACCCAGCGAGATTACGGCCGCGATTGAGGCACAATCTCAGCGGCACCAAACAGGGCCTAAGAGTTAGGTATTGTTACGGCTGTAACAGAAAGAATACACATGGAACCAATCAGCCCCACGTTGGAAGATGAGCACGCATACGACCCTTGGGACAATGAGCTCGATTGGGAAGTCAATCACAATAGGGACACGTGATGACTTCGCGGCTTCGTGGGTCTTGGCAACAACGAAGCCACGAAGCCGGCTTCGCTGCTTCGCAAGGCTTGGCATCCGCGAAGTAACTAATTCATAGAATAAACATAGGTATAAAAGAACCTAGGATGTGCATCAATAGGATGGCATCGGCAATCCAATCTCTGACCAAGAGCGACACTACATTGACATCCATTGTTTGGAATCATTCAGTGCTTCACAGTTCATTGCACGATCACAACACGTACCTTAGTCATCATCCTTCAATCCCCCCAAAAAACCCCAAAGAGGCTTTAAGTAGTCGACGACTTGGAGCCCCGTTACAGGTTTACTCAGCTATCTCTGACTCAAAAGGCTGAGTTGAAAAATCTTCATCTTGGCCAAGATTGGTCGCTAGAGCTATTGGCGCGACGCTAGAGCTGGTGGCGCTTTTGGTGTCAGCAAGAACTTTTGAAAGGCACCTCTGTGCAGCCTGGCCTCTGCATGTCAACCTTACCACGCCACACTGCGGGCTGTGCAATCAGCCGCACCCCCGCCCCTCACAAGAGTAGAAACCAGAGCAGAATCAGCTCACAACACTCTTACGCTCTCTTTCCCTTAATGCAGTTTTCGGTATAGCTCAGCGTTCTATGGTCCTATGTTCTTGCTAGCAATACCTAGGAGTAATGACCTCTTCGGACGAGCGATTTACCGTACTCGTCTCTTCCATCAGGCTGCCGTCTGTGAACCCGACCAAGATCTATTCCTACCGCTTGCTCCCGTTCAGCTCTATGCGAAGCAATGCGTCTTTTGCGATGTAGCGATACTAGCGAGTTCAGTCTTACTCAGTTTCCCGACGGGGCCATCCCTCCCTATGCGATCCTCTCACATACCTGGAAGGAGGGCCACGAAGTCACCTTCCGCGATTTGGAGGACAGAACCGGACCAAAGGCTGGCTACGACAAGATTCATTTTTGTAGACAACAGGCTAAGCGCGATGGCTTGCAATACTTCTGGGTGGATACTTGCTGCATCGACAAATCGAATCTTGCCGAACTTCAAGAGGCTATCAACTCCATGTTTCGCTGGTATCAGAATGCAGCAAAGTGCTATGTCTATTTATCTGATGTCTCTACAGCGAAGCGGAAAGCAAGCAGCGAAGACTTTGAATGCAGTTGGGAGCCAGCTTTTCGGGAAAGCCGATGGTTCACCCGGGGTTGGACCCTTCAAGAGCTTCTTGCCCCACATTCGGTCGAGTTCTTCTCTCGAGACGGTAAACAGCTTGGCGACAAGAGAACACTGAAACGAATAATTCACGAGACTACGGGTATTGCTCTTGAAGCCCTCCAAGGTGCCCCTCTATGTGAATTTGACGTTTCCGAGCGATTATCATGGGCTAAAAGTCGACAAACCACGCGGAAAGAGGACAAGGCGTACTCGCTTCTAGGCATATTTGGCATCTATATGCCACTCATATATGGCGAAGGAGAAGAACACGCGTTTGTACGGCTCCGGGGGGAAGTCACCAAGCTCTCAAACAGTGCCCAGCAGCAGCAAGCCTTAAACAAAGAAGACAAGGAATGCATCAAGCACTTACGCCTCACCGACCCCCGCGATGACAAGAAGCGTATTGAGGAGACCAAGGGCAGACTGCTGGAGGACTCGTACCGCTGGATCCTCGAAAACTCCGACTTTCAACGATGGCGGGACGACGAGCAGAGCCGACTGCTATGGATCAAGGGCGATCCTGGTAAGGGCAAGACAATGCTGCTCTGCGGCATTATCAATGATTTGAGCAAGTCAATGCCTAAGACAGACCAGCTGTCCTACTTCTTCTGCCAGGCTACGGACTCCCGAATCAACAGCGGCCCGGCCGTGCTGCAAGGTCTGCTGTACATGCTCGTCCATCAGCAGCCATCGCTCATCTCGCATATCCAGAAGAAGCACGACTATGCAGGCAAAGCACTCTTTGAGGACGCGAATATCTGGGTTGCATTGTCTCAGATCTTCACAGACGTCCTGGAAGACCCGAGTCTAAAGGGCACATACTTGATAGTTGACGCGCTCGACGAATGCACTACTGGACTGCCTAAACTGCTAGACTTCATCGTGCAAACGTCATGCGTGTCTTCTCGTGTGAAGTGGATCGTGTCCAGCCGCAACTGGCCCAGTATCGAGGAGCGGATTGAGAGAGCAGGACAAAAGGTGAAACTTAGCCTCGAGCTGAATGCGGCCTCAGTGTCTACTGCTGTTCAGTTCTATATTCGGAAGAGAGTAGCTCAGCTGACACTAGATAAGAGTTATAAAGAGAAAGAGAAGAGTGCTGTGCTAGCTCATCTAACCTCAAATGCGAATGACACCTTCCTCTGGGTAGCATTAGTCTGTCAACATCTCAGCGACATACCGAGATGGAAGGTGCTTGCGAAGCTAGAAGCATTTCCACCCGGACTCGACGCTCTTTACAATCGGATGATGCAGCACATAAGCAGCTCAGATGATGCTGACCTGTGCAAGCGCATACTGGCCTTGGTCGCCATTGTATATCGGCCCGTTACGCTTAACGAGCTGTCCTATCTTTGCGAACTGCTTGAGGATATGGCCGATGACCTTGCTTCAGTCCAACAGATTGTTGGCCTATGCGGTTCGTTCCTTACGATTCGAAGTGGTACGGTCTACTTCGTGCATCAATCAGCAAAGGACTTCTTGATCGACAAGGTCTCAGATAGGGTCTTTCCATCAGGAACGGAAGAGGTCCACTACGAAATCTTCTCAAGATCACTCCATGTCATGTCTAGGATGCTCCAACGAGACATGTACGGCTTACGTGCATTCGGATATCCCGCCGAGCAAATTAAGCTACCAGACCTGGATCCACTAGCAGCGTTAGGCTACCCATGTATCTACTGGATTGATCACCTCTGTGACTGGAATCCTGACTCTTCTATGGAGGGTAAAGTCGATCTGCAGAACGGAGGCGTTGTTGACAGCTTTCTAAGACAGCAATACCTCTACTGGCTAGAAGCTCTTAGTCTTTGCAGGAGCATGTCAAAAGGGGTTGTATCTATGGCAAAACTTGAGGTCTTTATGCAGGTAATTTATACATTTGTGATGCTATAGAAAACATTTGCTAAAGTAGCCTAGGGAAGAACAGATGTATCTGCGTTAAATAAACTAGTTAAAGATGCGCGCCGATTTATTATGTCTCACAAGTGGGTAATAGAGAACTACCCTCTTCAGGCGTATACTTCCGCACTCCTATTCAGCCCAACTCAAAGCCTAATAAGAGGTCTTTTTAACAGAGAAGAGCCAAAATGGATTACAATAGCGCCAGCTATGGAAGAGAAATGGAGCGCATGCCTCCAGACGCTCGAGGGCCATAGCAATTGGGTCTACTCAGTCGCCTTCTCACCCGACTCGACACGGCTGGCGTCAGGGTCCTACGACAACACCGTCAAGATCTGGGATGCGAGCAGCGGTGAGTGCCTCCAGACGCTCAAGGGCCATAGCGATTCGGTCTACTCAGTCGCCTTCTCCCACGACTCGACACGGCTGGCGTCAGGGTCCAGCGACGACGCAGTCTATCAAGGCCTAGGCATGAGTTCAGATCGTACATGGATAAGCTACGATTCGGAGAAAATCCTATGGCTACCATCAGAATATCGGCCGTTATCCATCGTAGTATCTAAGAATAGGATTGGTATTGGTACCAGCCATGGGAGGGTATGGATATTTAATGTAGAGCATAACAAGCTAAATGCGTCCTAAGGCGCTAGGACTAGTCAAACTCGATTTCTTTCTTTCTCGTATATTTATTATTCTCTCTGTTTCATAGAGGGCCGGGGATCAGTATGAATATATAGCTTGTAAATTTGCTACACCAAAGATTCGAGAATGTTTCTACTATACATAGAAGCACATGATAAATATTCGCCACTTCAGCCTCGTTAAGATGACGAACTCCTCCGATGACGCTAGCAGGGAGGATGGCCAAACCGCACCTGTGCGGTGGCGATTTCCGTAGGCAGTT